>OZ026614.1:58712666-58741666 GCA_964020975.1 Hermodice carunculata | reverse complement strand
TGCCCCATGAGTATACATGTATACTTCACAGTTAAATTGTTGTACTTTACTACGCATATTTTCTTCTGCTACATAAATCCCAATGATATTACCCAGATGTTTGTAACTATAGTAACATGTTGAATATCATAACTGTCTAGGGAAACCTTGTGGCTGTATAACTTATTATTTTGATAAGTAAATAGAGATCTTGATTTAACCAGGATTAAATTTCACATTATATTCTGTGGAATAGAAGGAGCAAACATTTAATGGCTTTGACATGGATGTAAGTGTCGGTGCTAGTAAAACCATATCATCGTCATAAGCTACAGTGCACACAAAGGTTTCCCCAACATGGCACTTAAAGCCAGTAGCTGGAAGTCTAGTGAGAAGCCCATCACTGTATATGTTAAAGAGAACTGGAGATAGTTCGCCACCTTGTTTAACTCCATTTGAGCAGCTAAACAATCTTGATGTAGAATTTCTCTACTTAATTGACTTTGACATTTTGATTCACATACATGTTTAACAATGGTCGACATGTAATAAGACATAAACCTTTTTTTCAGAAGTAACTTGAATAATGTAACATATTGAATCCTATCAAAAACCTTCGTTACATCTAAGAAAAATTGCAGGTACATCGCATCCAGATTTCTGATGATAGTTGATGCATTCTGTTACCAGCAAAGTATATTGAGCAGTTGAACTCTACAGTTTGAACCCAAATTGTAAATTCGTTGTATCTAACATATTACGACTATCATTTAAAATAATAAGATCCAGAATTTTACCTAACACACAATACCTCGGTAATTTTCTGAGTCATTTAGTGATTTTCTGTTATTCTTGGGAACAGGGTACAGCATAATGTTTAACAGACCATTGGGAACACATCCATGAGCTAACATTGAATAAAAAAATGAAGATACATGTACATGTATGTAAAGACAATAGCAAGGAACTAATACTCTTATCAGGCATGTACTCTGACAATACTGTCTGCAGCCATCTGGTTGTGGATACATACACACACACACACACTCGTGTGTGTGTGCTAGTGTGGATGATATGTATTGATACTTGTTTGGAAACAGGGTTTATCAACTTAGAAAGAGAGAATACACACTTGGTGTTATATGCAATTCCTTGTGTTTGAAACTAGCTTGTATAGACCAGTGTCTATACAAACTAATATTTCTCTTTGTGCATGATTTTGTAGAAGAATCTGAAAGACTTCATGATATTGAGGGACACGGCACATGATTTATTTGCAGCACTTATTCATTATATGCGAGTGCTGATAGTTCAAGCATTTTTCTTTTTCTCAGTGGCCCCTACTATCTGTCTCATTTTGTGGTGTTCATTTCTGGATCACTGTGCGTCATCCATACTGGATCTATTCCAGTTTGGACAACGCACACAGATCATCAGCAGTGATGTTACGTTTTTCCTCTTTTGGTCTTTTCTCGCAAACGAGATTTATTTACAGGGCAAAGGCCTTCCTCTCAATTGCTCTTGAGATATGTTTAAACCAATTCATTGTGAAGGGCACCTTAAAGATAGCACATGTTAGGTGCATGTAAGAAAAAATATTTCATGATACTGTCAACACTCAGGAGATATGGTGGACTGGGAATGTGGGACTATTGCAGTGGGCAAGGAGCAGTGAGAAGTGTTTTAATCTATTACACTTGTGTATGGAAATTGAACATGCTGAAAACAGCTATCTTGAAGCACTGTCCAGCAAGTGAAGGTAATTCCTTTTGTGAACCTGTTATCTCATATTAATAATAATTGTAAACACTGATTGATTAAAAAAATGTCCCTCCCATAATGAAAACAAAGGAAACTAATTTCTCTTCAAGATAAAATCAAAATACGCGCAAGCATGCCTGGGGTTAATTGCTTGCCTTATTAGATAAATTAGCATAGACAAACACTTAGAAATACATCTAAGGTTATACCCAACCCAGGTTTTTTTCCCTAAAATCCGGGGTTGGAGCCCAGTCAATGTTTCAATCATATAAAATTGGTCATGAAGCTGGTTTATATGAATTAGTTACTTATGGATCATTGTATATGGCCCTGCAGTGCTGTCCATGCATTGTCAGCATACAGTCTATACATGATTATGGTTAACCAGAGCTGGGTAAATGTACTCAGAGAATTGACAAGTGTGGTAAATGTTGCCGACAGATACAACATCATATCATGGGGGAAAAAACACGCAGCAATTATCGCAGGTGTTTTATCATATTGTTTTCTTTACAGAAATATTTTTAAGGTGCCATTTGTGTCTGAAGAACATAATGGGTGCCGTTGTGTTTTTGTTTCCTCAGTTGTAGGACCGTGACATTTCAGCTGACAGACAGCAATTTGCCACCACCTGGGTATGACGGAAAGCTTGCAAGTGGTTTATTGTGTGGGAAAAGAAGAACTTGACCTGGTGCTTGGAAATTGATCCAATCTTGTGTAGATTGCTAGGTTTTCTTTCAGTGTTGTGAACAGCAATGTGCTGCAGAAAAAGTTAACCAGTGGCTTGTACAACCAATAGAACAGTTGTGAAGGGGTTAAAATTAATTAGTGAAATGCAAATTGAAAGCACACCTCTCGCTTTTCCTGGGATTTAAGACAGGCTAGGAATTGAACAGACTTATGAATACAAGTTTGTCACTTTGGGCTTGCTGTATAGAAAGCTTTCATTTCAAAGGAATATTGTTCTACTTTTGGCCCCCTGGGAGTACTGTGGGAAGGAACGCAGCAGACCTATTGGCTTACTGGCACTTTCAGCCACACTTGTTATTAGAAACACAAAGGTCTCAGCCACATCCTCTGCACTTGGCAATCAGCCCTGCAGA
This sequence comes from Hermodice carunculata, assembly GCA_964020975.1. Lineage (NCBI taxonomy): Eukaryota > Metazoa > Annelida > Polychaeta > Eunicida > Amphinomidae > Hermodice > Hermodice carunculata. The sequence continues at coordinate 58,738,823 of OZ026614.1, read as the reverse complement.
CAAACAATGAAATATGTATGCATCCTGACCATGACAGCAGAAAGTTCGCTACACTACTGCCCCCTGGAGGCAGTAAGTAAAGACATCATGGGGAGCATGCCTTTGAAGATTTCCAGCACAATAATGGCATACTTAGCATTAAGACTTTGACATGAAGATCTAAGAACTGACTTACGGTGTACATAGACCTTGTTCCGCCCTGTAATGTGGGTTGATCTGGTACATGGGCCAGCAGAGCTATGTCTGTCACATTCTGCTTTCTTTATCAGTTTGTTTCTACCATTCAAATAATATTTGAAGGATTGGGTAAGGCTGTGATGTCTTGCTAAATATACATTACAGTATGTGTTGTTACCACAAGTGAGATATTAAAAGCTTGGAAGGTTTACGAACCTGTTTCTTGCACTGGCTCAACAATAGTATTATACATGTAGGTTCACGACTAACCTTTATGGTTTCCTCTATTTCTGTTATTTTAATAGAAAACAAAAAACTTATATCAAGCTTCATTTGCTTCTCCAACTTGCAGTTAAAAATGTACATGGTAATAAACTGCCTCAACCAAGAAGGTAATAAATTGCACCAACCAAGAAGATAATAAACAGTCTTAACCAGAAGGTAACTCTCAAATTACCAGCAATGCCTTGCCATGCAAACAATTTTGCACACAGATACCTCATCTGGCCAATCGGGCCAGACCAGCGTCCATGCAATAGACAGGACTCTACACTGAACTTACCAGTGGCTAATACTACTTACATGTACTTGATTCTGCTGCTTTTTTCCAAGTTCTGGATGGATTTTACATTCTCTACTTTCCAGTATTTCCTTGATTGCTAGAAATATAGCCAAAGGTCTAAGAATGGCCAAATATGGGGCAGGACTGGACCAAATTTTTCATGTATAGCTATACGGAACACACGAGGATCCTTTGTTGTCATAAGACCCTGTTTTATCTGCAGAAAGGAAACCACGTACCGTATCTGAAGCTGTGAAATGGTGTTTATTTGTGGATTTTAACATCAATCTGGGTACACCAGTTGATTTCCTTTATAACTTGCATATTCTGGCATTATATCACCTGCTTAACATACCTTGTAATTTGGGACATACATGTACAGTACAGTTATGCTATATATGCACCACATACAATACAGTTATGTTGTATGTGCCACATATACCCTCCAGATATGCTGTATGTGCCACGTACAATACAGATAAACTAATACCGAGACTTTATGTGCCACGTACATCATACAGATATGCTGTATGTGCCACATACAATACAGATAAACTAATACCGAGACTTTATGTGCCACGTACATCATACAGATATGCTGTAATTGTGCCAAAACATTGCCTCAACCCACAGGCCAGCTGTGGGTCACCCTACTCAACCAGTGGAATCGAGCATTTTTTGCAGTTGGGTGAAGCCAAATCTTGACTCAAGTCCCTATCAAGGTCATGCATTCAGCCACATATAGTACAACAGTAAAACTATCTTGCATATTTTCTGGGAAAATTTAGTCTTCTGAAATTTTGCATATTCATAGCTGGCAACTCTCCCGTTTTCACTTGGAGTCTCCCATTTTGGAGACTCGAAAAGTTCTTAAAATGACGGGGATTTTGAGGCAAAATTGACTATTTCCTTTGGTTTCACACACTTTTTACAAGAACCTCCCAGTCACGCATCTTTCAGGGTTGACATCTATACGTTCAGCAAAGTGGGAATCACTTTGTTTACTTGTCTGGAAATATGTATTGTTCAATCCTTGATATTTGGCAAAAATGTACATCACTTAGCATATTTATAGCATGTTGTTGGCACATCTTAAACAAAATCTACCCGTCATACTAGAGGCACTTTAAAGGCCAACTTGGTTGTAGATTACATCCCTGCTGTATTGCCTAAGGTTTATTTATGCTAATTAATCTGATAAGCATGGCTATTCCCCCTATTGGGGACATCTTGGAGGTTGCAGCCCATCTGGAACACCATTAAAATGCATTGTTCACATGGCAGTGAAGGATTAAATTCTCTACGAATGGGAACAATGGGAAGCAAAATTAACTAACATTCTGAAACTTGGTTCAGAACTGGTACCCCAAGAATGTTAATTACATGAGTGAAGGCAGGTCAATATTGCCTCTGTAAGGGCAATCAGGACAAATGTATGTAAAGATTACTTTTATGAGAGCACTGTCTAAACTATTAGTGAATATTTGGGTGATTATTGAGGTGGCTGTGTATGGGGGGCTTGGACACAGCCAGCTGGTGGGTGGCTGTGTTCCTGCTAACAGGATGGCCACTATTGGAGATGGATCAATGTTACCCATCCAGCTACTATTGACACAGCAGGTTTTCTGTTGCATGTAATTGCCTATCCAACAGACAGTGTCATGTGAAGATGATTAGCCAGGGATAAATTGTACTTGCTGGTGCGTACCGTAACCATGGGGCTTTTATTACACTCGACATCTCCGCACCAGGACCAGTCACACATAGAGGTGATGCACGCACAGTGAAACCTCCCTATACCGAATACCCTTGGGACCGGAAAAAAGTGTTCAGTATAGTGAGGTGTTCAGTATAGGGATGTTTGATAGCATTGAAAGTACATATTTGGGACAGAGAAATGGTGTTCAGTATAGAGAGGTGTTTGGTATACGGAGGTGTTCAGTTAGAGAGGTTTTACTGTATATTTGGTTCTCACCATGCATCCAATTGGCTAACCCACAAGCACTTGGCTGCCGTTTTGAAAATTGTTGATTCCGCACCCAATGGTTTGTAAATGAGGAAACTTTCATTGGGATGATCTTGGGGGCTTTATAATGTATGACACCAAAAGTATATATTTCGCAAATATTTCAGAGCATCAATAATGATATGATATATGCTGTGGCTGTGATTTACTTTGATATCCAAATCAAATGTACTTTTGTGCGACTGTTCTGCAATGCATTGCACCATGTTTAAAATGGTGCGTGCTCACCAACTGATTTACAGGCTTGCATTTGGATTTGTGACTAAAGATGATAACTGCTTCAGACACAACTGAGCGGGCAGATCAAAGTTAAGTTAGTAAGTAATGTTTTAAAAGGTCTGTAATGACTGTTTGTCCTGGTAACTTGGAGAATGGACAGTGGAACCTAGTAAAATATTATAATAATCATCACCCATGGACCTATTAACAAGAGGTCTATAGATCACCGAACAACCAGGACTATGCTGTAGCCTGTTTCACCAAACAACCATGGCTATGCAGTTCCCCTGCCCAAATTAACCCTCCAGACAAGCTGAAAGGAAATGTTGTGTTTGAGTTGACTTAACTGCAAAATAACAGCACACAAGGGCCACTTTCTCAATAAAATCTTTCAACTGGGGCTACGCTGTTTCAATGAACAACTATGGCTAGGCAGGTATGCTGTTTCCCCAGCCCAAGTTAACCCTACAGACAAGTTGAAATAAAATGTTGTGTTTGAGTTGATTTCACTGCAAAATAACGACACACAACAGCCAGTTTTCCAATAAAATCTTTCAGCCAGGATCAATCAATTTTTATGAGGGAAGGGCAGCTTGAAACTTTTTTTTTTTTTCATGTGTCATAAGATTTATTTAGAGTTAGGCCTTTTCAGTAGGGTGCGGTTGGGTAGCTTGGACATTTGTTGAAATATGTTTACAATGGATGTTCTCTCCCCCTTTCCACATTACTTCCTTTGACATCAGTTTAATTTTTTACCTGGGCACAGCAGTAGGTGCTTAAATATTATAAACCCGCCAAGATCATCCCGTTACTTTTATACTCACTTACAAACCATCGGGTGCAGAATATACCGTTTTCAAAATGGCAGCCAAGTCCATGTGGGTTAGTCCCGATTTGATATCTTGAAGAGATATTGTCCAAATTATATGTGTGATTAGTGTTAAAGGAAGGTTAATTTGTCAACTGATTATGGAATGTACAATATATAATAGGACTTTTCCAGTGTGAACATTACCTAAAAATGTAAATACAGTGCCTTGAAGTTAGCAGTTGTGGACAGCGGTGGGCCTCAGAATACAAATATTGTATCTGACACTGAAGTCGCCCCCCCCCCCCCCATCCCCAAAGCTATGAATTAAGTAGTAGCACTGGGCAGAAGTGCCTAGTGGGCTGCTGGGTCAAAGATGGAGCTTAGTGGAGAAGGTTGCCTGGATAGTGATACAGGTCTGAAACTACCAGTGGGTGGAATTGGTAATTTATCAGGCTATGATAATTATATATATCTTTCACTTTAACTTTATACGAAGCATGCATATTAATTTCCAGCCAAAATATAAGCTGCTGTCTTCAGGTAAGACTGCTAATCACCATGATAGGAGCACAATTATGGAGACACCAAGGGTGTGACTAACATTTGTGATAATAAACGAGAGTGATTGTGAACAGATGCTGCGTCCTTGTTATATCAAGCTCAGTGTGTGTTTATGCAATAGGACTGGCTTTGTATTTTCCATGTCACCATTTTTTGGTTTTGGTTTTTACCCTCGGCACATTCCTTACAAATAATAACAGTATGCAAGTGTTCATTATTGTGTTTCTAAAAGTGGCAATATTTGCTGAAAGCTGGCATAAACTGGAAAAGCAAACAGATGAAAAGTCTTGAATATATGTATCATATAGTCACTGGGATAGTATTATTACCTCAGCTGACTTGTCAGTCAGCTGAGGTTTTGTGAGGGTCCGTCGTCCGTCGTCCGTCCGTCCATCGTCCGTCCGTCCGTCGTCCACAATTCACATTTTCGACTTCTCAAAAACCGTCGGCCAGATCCACTTCAAACTTGGTGGAGATATGTCTTGGGTGGGTCTCTACCAAGTTTGTTCAAATGGTCACGGTCCAGTGATTTTTGGATTTTAAATGAATTTTTTTGTTCTGTTTTGGGTAAATCTTAAAAAATCTTCTCCGAAACCGCTCACCCAATTGCTTTGATATCACATAGGAACACTCCCTGGGATTCCTAGTTCTTAATTTGTTCACCAGGTGGCACTGCAATTTTTTTCTAATTTTTTATGAATTTTTGTGTGTTATAGCTATTTTCGACTTCTTCTCCAGAACTGTCACTCTGATTAAGCTGAAACATAGTGGATATGTTCCTTGTAGAAGGGTCAAACAAAGTTGTTCACTATGTGGGAATGCTGTGGATTCCTGATTTTTAACGATTTTTTTCAATTCTGGTACTTGTCGGTCAATGCAGCTTTCCTATTGATTACTATGGAAGTAAATGAGCATTCTAATGCTAATTCACATTTTCGACTTCTCCAAATCCGTCATCCAGATTAACTTCAAACTTGGTGGCAATGTACCTTGGGTACCAGTTTTGTTCAAATGGTCATGCTTCAGTGATTTTTTGGATTTTAATGAATTTTTTTGTTCTTTTTTTTGGACAAATCTTAAAAATTCTTCTCCGAAACTGCTTACCCAATTGCTTTGATATCACACAGGAAGACACCTGGGGACTCCTTGTTGTTAATTTGTTCACCAGGTGGCGCTGCAGTTTTCTAATTTTTTATGAATTTTTGTGTGTTATAGCTGTTTTTGACATCTTCTCCAGAACCGTCACTCAGATTAAGCTGACACATGGTGGATATGTTCCTTATGGAAGGGCCAAACAAAGTTGTTCACTATGTGGAAATGCTGCGGATTCCTGATTTTTAACGATTTTTTCAATTCTGGTACTTGTCGGTCAATGCACGTTTTCTATTAATTACCATGTAAGTCAATGGGCATTCTAATGCTAAATTACATTTTCAACATCTTCTCCAAAACCGTCATCCAGATTTACTTCAAACTTGGTGGCAGTGTACCTTGGGTGGGTGTCTACCAGGTTTGTTCCAATGGTCATGTTCCAATGAATTTTGAATTTTTTTATGATTTTTTTCAAAAATCTCTACAAAAGTTTTAATAGGAAAGTTTATAGCATGGGAATTTCTTGTAATGGTCATAATTTTAATAATATTGACCAGATTTACTTCAAACGTGGTGGGGATATGCCTTGGGTGGATCTCTACCAAGTGAGTTCAAATGGTCACGCTCTATTGATTTTTGGATTTTTAATGAATTTTTTTGTTCTTTTTTGAAGCAAACCTTCAAAATTCTTCTCTGAAACTGCTCACCCAATTGCTTTGATATCGTACATAGACACTCCCGGGGACACCTAGTTCCCAATTTGTTCACCAGGTGGCGCTGCAATTTTTTTAGGAATTTTTTGTATGGTTTGCTATTTTTCACTTGTTCTCTGAACCGTCCCTCAGATTAAACTGAAATGTGACGGAAATGTTGTTGTGGAAGGGCATACAGTTGTTTACTAGGTGGTACTGCTTTGGATTTCTGATTTTCAAGGATTTTCAATTCGGGTACTTATCGTTCAATGCAGCCTGCCTATTGATTACTATGCAAGTCAATGGGCATCCTAATGCTGATTCACAGGACAACTGACACGAAATTTACTATTTACTTGATAACTTGAGATCTGTTTTGAGTTAGCTACACAGTTTAATTATTCTGTATGAAGGTCATGCTGAGACAGTACATGAATGACCTTGACGTCGTTTGTGGGGTCACAGTGCAACATACATGAATTTTACTCTTCATTATAACTTGAGAACTACTTGAACTTTGCTGTTGCACATGTAAGTGTTCTTCTATAAAGTTCAGACTTACTCAGAACATGGGTGTCCTTGATCCTTTCCCAAGTTCATGGAGCTGCAAGTGTGATGAATGTCATGATGAGCTGAGGCACAGGCTGTTCACACAGCCCTCTTGTCTGAAGATAAAACTGATTGTTCACAGTGAAAGAATTCCATGGCAAGTATTGATATCACCTAGACAAAATATAGGGTTCAATGGAAAATTTATTATTTACCATTGAACGCTATATTTTGTCTAGGTGATAAAAGTGTTCTGTGGCGAAGTTAAAACAAAAACAAAAAACGCTATTTTTTGTTTTTTTTAAGAGCAACACAATTTTTGCCCCGCTTGAGGAAGTGATATACATGTACATAAGTGTATTTTCATGTTGGGTAATATGGGCTGAAGCAGCCCTGCAGTTAACATGAATGTTCTGTATTGAGTGTGTCTCTGAGCCTTATTGCAATGAGGTTAGTCTATAACACAGCAGTATTTATGGGATCATGGGACATTTTGAAGCCGCAGCAGAGGACCAAAGAAAACAATTATAGTTTTAATAACTACATGTACCTGAAATGAGTAGAACTGAAAAAGGGAATTTTGCCTACCTATTAAAAAACAAAACAAAAAAAACAAACCAAGTCCCTGGCTAATGTGCCGCAGCAGAAACCAGCCAGCTTGGGTGGCAGTGGTAGTTATTTGACCACAAATCAGCAGCCTTTCATAAGGAAGCTCACAGGAGAACACATTTTTTTTTGTTTTGTATAATCTCACAAATTACCATCTGAAGTCAGTAATTGTTATCTGCTTTTTTTTCTTTTTTCTTTTTTCCCCTTCAATTTAGAATACTATGGAGACTGACTGAGTCCAAGGCTTAATTTGCTCAGTATACTCTAGGGCCATTGCTAAGTGTGCATGCTGAGGTGAGCTGCTCAGTCTGCAGATGATGGCTTGAATCAGTTGAGCATAGAATCAACGATAAGCATGTGAAACATCACAGGAAGTGTACCGTAGATATTTTACAGCATTAGGGGTAAATTTGTGCACTTTGTGTTGTTTCCCTCAGATACATTGTATATTCTCATCAGCGTTCTGGTTGCACATGTTTTTGGTGTTGTCATCATCATGACAAGTACATGAAGATGCTAGAATATTTTTGGAACAAATATAGAAGGAAAGAAACACATTAATTAATTCATTTCAAACTGAAAGTAACTCCTATTTTTATAGTGCAATACTGTCATGCAATAAATGTGGAAGTCGTAGTTAATTATAGACTGGACAACATGCGCACCTTTTTTATGGGGTACAATAGTTGTACATTTATTGCAGTAGATACAGAGATGCGTGATGATAATGGCAGTACTATTTACATGTACACAGCATCTGGTATATAGTGTATCATATCAGGGTAAGGCAAGAGGAGGTATACCAAAGTTGTGTGTTTATTGCAGTATATCCTGACAGTGTTACACAGTGCTGACAGGTGTATTGGTAATGACAGTGCTGTCTACAAACACCAGGTATCCAATAAGGTCTATCAGGTGTCAGTGTACAACAGCATAAAAAAAAATGTTCGTGCTCTTCCTTGTGTTGACAATGTATACATACATCTAGTAGTCATTTCAGGCATCCTCATGCCAGACTTTACATTCGTAACATTTCCAGGAATTGTACCTGGTTTTTATGGCGTTTCTGCCTTATATATACTCCTGATTAAAAGGAGAGAATGCTACTGTTAGTATAGCATTTTGGCATGATGTAGAGGGTATGGGACGTGTGGGGATTGTGTTTGGTCTGTGATACGATCTGATTTAACTCCTCAGGGATATTTTGCTACAAGAAGTTCTGGAAAATTACCTTCTATTTTTGCTTGAGGGTACAACTTGGTGGAGTAGCAGCAATAATGCTGCCCCCCCCCCCCCCATGTGTTTGGAAGCTGACTTTTACTCTCCAGTGATCTGCATGTTGGCTTCACAGTGCATCATCATGCTACTAGTAAGTTCATTGTAAAGCCACTGTGAACCTGAATGCCAGACACAAAGATACACCAAATTCTGACATTCTATTTACAGGAGAATCTTTTGTACTGCCCTTGATGAAGCATGAACTTGTATTCCTGGACCATATCACATAGAATTATAGTGGTGCATCCCATTCTATATAAAACACTATATTTATCATACTGCATGTTAAACCAATGGAGGTATTCTTTTGAAAAATAATTCAGGAGTATATAATATTGGGGAAAAGTGGGTCATTTTGCAGTAATGTGTGGAGAAAACATGGCTGACTGAGTGGCTGACTGAGTGGCAAACTGAGTGGCTGAGTGGCTGACTCAGTGGTGGACCGAGTGGTGGACTGAGTGGCTGACTGAGAGGAGCTGGACACTGGCCAAATCTTCATGGTCAGGGTTGACTTGAGCATCACAACCTCAGTTGTTCAACATCATTCCAGCACAATCCTTCATTTTGGAAAATGGTAGAAGATAAATAAATGAGCAAAGTCACAAGTTCAGGACAAAAATCCTGCATGGGAATAACAAAAAAAAACCTATGCTGTGCTGCCAGTAGATGTTGTCAGTATGGGGTCTGGCATTCCAGCCAAGGTTACCTCTGGATGACATGAAACAACCAAAGGAACAATGTGATTGGCCAGGTGCAGATCCAGAAAATTCAAGAGGGGGCAGCTGAATGTATAATTGGCCTAAATACAAAGTCATGCTGGGGTGTCCAGGCATGCTTTGCTTTAAATTCAAATCAAGTTGCTCTTAAAAGGATGGCTGAGTTGCTTATTATACATGCATGGCCACAAACAATTTTGGGGCTATACTGCATTGTCAAACTGTCCACCCTACTCTCTGACTGTCCATAAATGTATGTAGCAGAATTCTTGTGAGCAAAATTATCTCTGAAGTTAACTGAGTTGTTCAGTAATACTGTTACTTGACCTGATCACATTTTGTATGATGACCTTGACCTCATTTTGAAGGTCACGTGATCCATGTGTGTGCAAAGTATTAATGTCTTGTCTATGCAGGCAGTGGCTATCCTAGTTTAAAGCTGGAAGGAGAGACAAACCACATAATGGGGATTCACCCTGACATCACAGGCACTGACCTACTAATCTCTGCTGGGTGGATAAAGTGCCAGGAAGGTGAATCCAAGAATAACTGATGAACCTCACAATTCTTGAGTTCGCACATCCGGGAAGTTTCGACACTGGCCAACCACTCATAACTAAAAGGTGTGAACAACAGTAGTGCAGCCACAAAGAGCTGGGTGACCATACTGCATAACAACCTGCATAATCTTTGCTGAAAAAAGACCAACAAAAACTCGCTCAAAGTTTAGCTTTTTGACAAGATACTTTGACGAAATTGTGCAGCTGATTTAATAAGATTAAAACTTCGTCTGTACCTTAAGTTAAACTCGTAAATAGCCCTTAGTTCCACGAAATTTGATCAGCAAAGTAGCCAAGGTTAGCATGTAAGTGAATGGTGAAGTCAGTGAATTTTCACAGAGTTCTCAATGAGGTGTGACGTCACAGCGAACTGGAGAATATTGAAACACATCAGAAGGTTTTTGTAACAAAAGCCACCAGATGGCGATCCACTGAGTTCTATCATTGTAGTAACTGCTACACTGTGTGAATGAGGTCACTTAAGATGTCAGAGTGGATGTCAGAGTGGATCAGGGCCAGCAGCCAGTTAGTACCACAACAGTGTCAGCTGGGCCTGGTACCAGCCTGACTCACACAGACAGGCCACCATAGCCCTGTGTGCTGTCTGCAGGCATACTCCCTGGAGCATGGCCTGAAATGATATATCAGGTGAAGAACTTAGGACGTATACATGTACTCATATGATATCGTCATAAAGAGCTGTATGATAACAAGCTAATAGACTATACAGTTGTTAATCTTTCCAGTTTACATAGTAGCATTTTTGAGTCCAAAAATAGTCAGCAAATTCAAATTTAAAAATTTGGTTAACAACATTCAGCACACACAAATGTGACAAAAAACCGGGATGAATTTATTATTTTTAAATCCCTGTTCAGCATTTTTTCATAATTGAAATATGACACAACACCTGGATGCTAGCTTTGTACAGGAGTATGAATGGTGCTCTGTCCAGCATCACCTTATTGAACTTCGTCAGCACACAGTTTTCACCTGCCCTCTCAGACAGTGCAACTACATGACCACCAGTGAAGTCATTGTGTATTGCAGGAAACGTGACTCAGCTAACTTTATTCAACAGCTACAGCATGCTGAAAATACAGTATTTTCACAATAATGTGTGGTGACTATTTTCATTGGAATTTCCAACCAGCCAATCACACCTGTGGTCTACAACCTAAGAATAAGACAATAGTCTGCACTAACTTACTGTAGGTCCCTTTACCCTCACTGAAACCATGTTGAAACTTATTGATGACCATTTAGGGCTTAGACAGGTTGTGATGTGGGTAATAGTGCTATACAAATTCAGCACTTAACCCCTATAGTCCAGTGATGGGAGATCAACATTGATTTTTAAAACAATGCAGACTGATTGATTGTCAAAGCAAATCTCTTTGCTCTTTTTGCAATTTTTGAGTGCCAATATGAACCCTGCCTTCCTTCTTTAACTCATTCCATCCTAATGACGCTTTTTCCCGCTTACATATCAATGTCGTCTACTAATTATATATTACTAAATTAGGGATTATTTTTTCAAAATTTTGGATGAAACTTGCATGGAAGATCGTTCCAAATTATATGCCTATGGTCAACAGCTTTCCTCAGCGTTCTCTAGGTGCAATGCGCCCAGAATGCACCAAGGAAAGCCGTTGACTCAGTCTTCTATCAGGGTGGTTTGAGTTAAAGGCCTATAGGAGTTTTACCTTTGAGTGCCTATGAAAATTCCACCTTTTCTGAGTGCCAATATGAGTTCTACCTCCTCTGACTGCCTGTAGTAGTTCTGCCTTAGTTGGTCAGGTGTTGGTTTCTCTATGTAAATTCTCCCCTCTGTAAGTGCCTACATCTATGTGAGTTCTGTCTTCTCTCAGTGTCTACATGAGTTCTGCCTTATTCTCTGAGCGACTACACGAGTTCTACATTCTCTGAGCGACTACACGCATTCTGCCTTCTCTGAGTGACTAGAAGATAGAGTTCTGCCTTTTCTCAGTGTCTACATGAGTTCTTCCTTATTCTCTGAGTGACTACATGAGTTCTGCCAACTGTGAGGGTCTGCGTAAGCTCTGCTTTCTTGAAATGTTCATGAGTGTGCAGATGAGTTCTGCCTTCTGTGAGTGTCTGCAGAAGTCTAAGGGTCTCTATTGCTACATTGTATGAGTGTCTAGATTTGATCTGCCTTCCCCGTGTGCTGGTGTGTGTGTGTGTGTGTGTGTGTGTGTGTGTGTGTGTGTGTGTGTGTGTGTGTGTGTGTGTGTGTGTGTGTGTGTGTGTGTGTGTGTGTGTGTGCCTGTTTAAATTTGTACATATACAGTATAACTAGAAGCTGCTATTAAGACCAGCTACAGTTGCATGTAAAACGATTATCATTTGGAGATAGCCTTAACCACGATTCTGTTCTGACATGTGTTACATGGATAATAAAATGATTATTGGAAGGATTGGTCTAATTTGTGAATAGGTCATGTTCTTCAAGTTTAGGTGATCTCGAAAATGCAAGGTTTATATATAAATGTATATATATATATATATATATATATATATATATATATATATATATATATATATATATATATATATATCAGTCAGGATCTGTATGGTACATGTTCATATAGAGATACCAGGCTGATCCCAAGAGAAAAGAAATCGTTTCATTCTGCTTGGTCATGAATTGCTAGCTTTACCCCCAAGATAGATTTGTATATGGATAGACATTCGATAGTCTTTCGGTTGTATATGTGCATCCAGATAATAAGAACTCCTGCAGATTGAGATACATGTTTGTTTTTTTTAACTATCAATTTACCGTGAGTGCATTTGTGTCATACATGTAATACATTAACCTATCCACTACACTTGGGTTGCCCCATTGGCCTCCAGTCGAGAGGAACATATACAGAAAGGGGATTTCTGGTGGGATAAGTTTTGGAATGAATACTATGTGAGAGATCATATACTAAATGCAGTGGATAGAAAGTTATAATAAATTTTCCAGCTGTGTCAGTACGTTTGATTAATGTCATCCAAGAATATAAATGGAGTGACTAAAAAGATAGTTCAATATACCTACATGCATTGTGTATAAGATAGTTACTTCTGTTTAATTTGAGGCAGGCTGAGTCAAATTACAACATAAAGATTGTCTTTAAACAATGAAAATAAAAAGGTAAAGCTCAATTCAAATATCTCATAAATTTTCTGTCCGTGCTGTCATTGTGCATTTATACACGTCCTCTCTATAAAGATACATGTAGCTGTATGTCAGATCAAAATAGACACATAAAAGGCATTAAGGAGACTGCCACACTGAGTATAGTCCAAGTTGTATAAGGAGCTTATGTTTGACTCATTTCTGATCAGAATAAGACTGAAGCAATAAACTTGATGGTTTGGGTTGGGCACAGTCTGGAGCATGTCATCATGACAGATCTGATCCACTTTTATCACCAAAAATGTGACCAATGAACATAAAATTTAAGTGAAATGGCAGATGACAATTTACATCATGGTGGTTTAAAGGAAAATGTCAGGATGGACACCTGTCTCAGAGGTGGGGGAGGGCGCTTTGGGGTTCAGGGGTGGGGGGTATGTGTGTGCTGATCAACACAGGAAATAATTTTGCCCCAGTACAGTGTATGAAAAACGAAAAAGTTTCAAAAAAAATGTTCAGAAAATAAGAGGGTTTCCAAGATGCTGGTGTAGAGAATAAAAGGCTCAAGTATGCCAATACCAAAATACTCTTTTGTTTTCCACCTTCATCTCAGATATACACCCTCAAGTATGCCTATGAATGTTGAATTGACCACATGACCACCTCCTTTTGCCGGCTCAGACTTGCCAGCCCAGACTTCACGACCACCCCTTTTTCCAGCCCAGACTACATGACCACCCCTTTTTCCAGCCCTGACTACATGACCACCCCTTTTGCCAGCCCAGACTACATGACCACCCCTTTTTCCAGCCCAGACTACATGACCACCCCTTTTTCCAGCCCAGACTACATGACCACCCCTTTTGCCAGCCCAGACGACATGACCACCCCTTTTGCCAGCTCAAAGTACACGACCACCCCTTTTGCCAGCCCAGACTTCATGACCTCATGTGACAGCTGGTGTCTTTTGTTTAGTAAAACTAACAAAGACGTGCTGTGCCCATGGTCTTCACCCTTTCCGTGGCAAACTGCCCAATGTGCCTGCATGTCAGATTCAGTCTACTTTAGTGTTTCTGCTTACATTTTTTATTAGTTAAAAAGTGTGTAGGAGGATTGTTGATTACTGCTGTCAGGACAACATGTCCCAGATCAACAGCTTTCCTTGGTGTGGTTTGCATGCTTATTACAAACATAAAGCCCATGCCAAAGACAGCTGTTGACCTACATGTACTGTTGTCTTATGACCAGGTAAGGGCAGTAGGTGTGGCCCTACATTGATGTAAAAAAGGCAGTTGAAGCTTCTCTTTCTCAAGGAATCATGAAGTCCCGTGCTTTTTGCTTTGTGATCAAGGTCTGATATTGGGTTTTATAGTGAAAATTCACTTAATTTCACTGGATTTATATTTTAACATATTTCACTGATGACACAAAATCAGAAAAGTAAAAGCACACTTAAGTGGCATTTTAGCATAAGATTTTAGGAATCATGTCCACAATAGTTAAATTGTAAACTTCAGTTGAATGATTGATAGGCAAAACTGACATGTACATGCATGGAAATAAATATGCATTTGCATACATTTACTGTGTTGCATTTATTAGAGGTAAACAGAGGCCTGACATCCACCTGTCCCTTCAGGCACTTCATACATTGTATTGGTGGAAGTTTTCCTTGTAGAAGGGCCAAGCAAAATTGTTCACAAGGGGGCGTTGCTGTGAATCCCTGCTTTTTAATGAATTGTTCAATTTGTTTACTTATTGGTTAATGCAGACAGTTTTATTGGTTACTTATAATGTAAGTGAATGGGGATTGCAATTGTAATTCACATTTTTAACTTCTCCAAAACCAGTGACCATGCAGATTCACTTCAAACTTGGTGGGGATGTACCTTGGGTGGGTCTCTACTTAAGTTCATCAAATGGTCATGCACCAGTGATTTTTTGATTTTTTATTATTTTTTATTTTTTTGTTCATTTTTTGGCCAAATCTTAAAAAATCTTCTTTCTCCAAAACCACTTGGCCAATTGATTCAAAATTGCATAGAAACACTTGAGGGCATGACAGCAGGAGTTACTCAGTACATGAGTGACCTTAATCTCATTCTCAAGGTCACAGGGTCACTTAGGTGTATTTTACTCTTCAGATGATAACTTGAGAACTACATTCAGCTTGGACTTCCATGTTTTATATGGTTTATAATGATTCTCTTTGAGGGCTAGACTTAGACAGTACATTAGTGACCTTGACTTTATTCCCAAGGTCACAGGACACCTTGACCTCATTCCTAAAGACACAGGACAACTGACATGAAATGTACTGTTCACTTTATAAAGTGAGATCTATTTTGAGTTAGGACCTTGATGTTGCACATATTGATGTTTCTCTATGAAGGTTATGCTTTGGCAGTACAATGTACTTGAGTGACCTTGACCTCATTTCTTAGGTTGCAGTGCAACATACATGAATTTTACTCTTCACTATAACTTAAGAACTACTGGAACTGGCATCTTGATGTTGCACATGTTAGTGTTCTTCCATAAAGGTAAGACTTACAATCAGTATATGGGTGACCTTGACCCTATTCCACGTTCACAGAGCCACAAGTGTGATGAATCTCTACATGAGGTCAGCTGAGCATGGGCTGTTCACACATCCTTCTTGTACATACAGTGCAAAATCAAACAGGAAAAAACATGTATTAGATTTTTCTTCTCAGGTTACACATATGAGTCTGCAAATGTGTGTACCAGATACTTCAGATATGAAGTTCCACATTAAAACCTGTGGCCTTGTATGTCTTTCACAATACATGGCCTATCAGTACCGTGATGGTGTGAATAAATGCACACAGAAAGAGCTATAACTATAATTAATGTTTAAGTTTTTTTCCGTTCATTTTTTCGGTTCTTGGTTTCTTCTTTTTTAAGGTGTGTTGTTCTAATTATGGTACTTTCAACCTTGATACAATGATTTTTGTCAATTGATGTATGTATACATGTACATGAACAAAGTGTCCTATAAATACAATTTCATCTATCTGTCTATCCATCTATCCATCTATCCATCCATCCATCCATCTATATCTTTAACAACTTTTCTGGCTGGTGTTATATTTGTTGGGGTATAAGTTCCTTAACTGGGGATATGGAGAATCTATGAAAGGATGTGATTATGGACCTATGAGTTCTTGCCCTGCTGACCTGTGCACTGACAAGGCCTTGCCCTTGACCCAGCCTGTTGTCCATGTTCTTCTTCCTGTGTCCACACTTGTCACAGTGAACTCTTTCCAGCTAATCCAAGTGAACCAACAATGCAAATTCAACTTGGCTGCCATTTCCTGTGGCTGATTCACATCATGTACATGCATTTACTTTGCTTACCACTTGTAACTGGGCACCATTATTGGTGGTCTGTGGTCTTTGTACTTGTGCCTTTTTCCATCAAATAGTGCCCAGCGGCCTTATATTCAGCATTGGAGGATATATAATGTCAGCATTAACAAGGATCACAAAGGTCAGATTGGCAAAAGTACGCGCCACTTTACGATAAATATGAAGGGGATGGGCAGGGCTGGCACAAGTGGGTGGATGGAGCATTGGAGAAAACAGTGGTCACTGGTTCTGAGGCTTGTTGTACAAATGGATGTGACAGTTTATCCTTAACTGTGACACACTCATGAGTTTTCCAAGCTACTTATGCTGGAAGCTACGCTGTAAACTATGTTTTAGGCAGCATCTAAGCTTCATGTTTCAAGCCAGCTATAGTCCTGAGGTTTCTAGGAAGTTGTAACTCATACTTTAAGCAGACCATAACTGTCGTGTTTTAAGTAGTATGTAATTGGCATGTTTCAAGCAGACTGTAGTTCCTGTTTGAGGCATGCCATATCTATTTTCCAGCAGACTGTCATGGCTCCAGCAGACTGTAACTTTCATATTTCAAGCATCCTGTAACCTTTTTTCAAGCAGGCTGTAACTTTCATGTCTTCAGCAGACTTCTGGCAATTTCAAGGGGCTGTAACCTTCAATTTTCACACAGACTGTCATTTTGATATGTCTCCAATGGGTTGTATACCCGTTTCAAACAGGCAGTAGTTTGCATGTTTCAATTGGGCTTGAACCCTCATATTTTAAGCAGCTGCTTTAAACCAGGATATGTTAACAGACTGTAGTCTCCATGTTTTTTGAGTGGCTTTAATCCATGTTTCATTCAACTACATTGCAAGCCAGTAATTTCAAGTGGCTGTAATTCTCATGTTTTCAGTGCGCTGTATCACCCAGGCATATAATCCTTATGTACAGTGTATGTGCTTATGGTGTGCAGAAATTGTGTACTGAATGGATGTGACAGCAAGAAACACCAAGTGGTTTATAATGAGCCAGAAGTGATACAGATAAAGGAAATATAATACACGTGCTCTTTGTGAAGCATTTATGTTTCGTAATTCTAAACGTGACGTGTTACCATAAAGACGTTATGGAAATCTTTCATCTTGTGGTATGATAAAGAAACTCAAAGTGACAGTGACAAAACTGATAAGATGCTTTTAGCCTTCCCTTGTATCATTTCTAGCCGACAGACAAGGGTAGTGCCTGGCATTTTACAATGTTAATTGTTGTGAATGACTTTAACTTGTCTAATGTAGAATGCCTTTGTGTGTTACAGGAGTGACGGTTAAGGTTTACTCAGTGGATCTACAAACAGAGACAATCAGTCCCCCAGTCAGCGTCAGAGCCTACCTCACTCAAACTGTTGCCGAATTCAAGAACCTTGTTGCTCAGGTAAGCGTTGCATAAATCAAAGACTATATTGATGTATTGTACAGGGTCCATGGGGAGTGTGAGGCTGGTACAGGGCTCATGGGGAGTATGAGACTGGTACAGGGCCCATGGGGAGTGTGAGGCTGGTACAAGGGCCATGGGGAGTGTGAGGCTGGCACAGGGCCCATGGGGAGTGCGAGGCTGGTACCGGGGCCATGGGGAGTATGAGACTGGTACAGGGCCCATGGGGAGTGTGAGGCTGGTACAGGGGCCATGGGGAGTGTGAGGCTGGTACAGGGGCCATGGGGAGTGTGAGGCTGGTACAGGGGCCATGGGGAGTGTGAGGCTGGTACAGGGGCCATGGGGAGTGTGAGGCTGGCACAGGGGCCATGGGGAGTGTGAGGCTGGCACAGGGCCCATGGGGAGTGTGAGGCTGGCACAGGGGCCATGGGGAGTGTGAGGCTCAGTTTGTTTGCTCTTTCTTTCACTGGCTTCTGCCGTCTTAAGCTTAAGAAGAAAGCATATTTTGAATGTATTTTTCTTGAAGATAGAGAAACCTTTTTTTTCTTAATGGTAAGAAGGGAATGAAAGTGTCGACATACATTTCACTTCAATAATTATGTGTGTATGTATATGTGTATATATATATATATATATATATATATATGTATATATATTTGAAGGTAATTTCCTTTGTTCACATTGCCAATTGTGGGCTATGTGTTGATAATTGTGCTGCCTTTTACCGGAGGAGGGGCATATAGTAGTTGCTTTTTTGTGCTGCCCTGTGTCAATGCTTCCATCCATCTTTCTGCATTTTGGGTCCAGGCTATAATTCGCTTGGCCTTCAACTTAGATCAATGAAATTTTACACATAGGTGCATCTGGACACAAGGGTGTGTCATGTACCAAAAGTAGGTCAAGTATCTGGGTTACTGACATATTCTTGTGAAATCGTGTCAGGCCTGTAATTCCTTTACCATGTAACTTAGATTATTGAAACTTTACACACAGGTGCATCTACACATAAGGGTGTGTCATGTATCAAAAGTACCGTAAATCATTAGGTCAACTATCTGGGTCACAGTGACATGTCCTTATACAATCGTGTCTGGGTTATAATTCCTTTACAGTTTAACTTAGTTTCATGAAACTTGACGCACACATATATCTTGACCTAGAGGTGTGTCATGAAACTAAAGTAGGTCACAAGGTCAAGTATCTGGGTCATGGTGATACAATCATGTAAAACTACACAATGCTTATGTCCAGGCTGTAACTCTGTAGTCCTTCCAGTTAGATTAATGAAACTTTACACACAGGTGGATCAAGACATCAGGGTAGGACATGAACCAAAAGTAGGTTGGTAGGTAAAGTATCTGGGCTCAAAGTGACATATGCTTATAAAGGTGTTTCATGGAATAAATAGGTCACTAGGTCAAGTATTTGGGTATCTGGTATTCATGTTTAGGCTAGAATTCAATTTTCCTTCAATTTATAATGATGAAAAGTATGTCAATAGGTGAAGTATCTGGGTTACAGTCATACATTCATGTAAAACTACATTACACTTAATGCCTGGGTTGTAATTCTATTGTCCTTTGACTTAGAATTATGAAACTTTACACACTTTGTATCAGTACACAGGTGTGTGTCATAAAATAGGTCACTAGGTCAAATATCTGGGTCATGGTGATAGCCTATTTTTATTGACTAGAGTCATTCTGAAATGAGACGTGATTAGCAAGGTTATAAATGAGGTGAAGGGGGCATGGATCCAGCAATCTCTGATTGCCTTTTAATGTCGTATTGTCTCTGAAATTTTAATATTGTGTTGTGATGCCACATTAGCGAGCCTTACAAGCAGTAGGCTTTTGTGTATTCCATCCATGCCACCTTGTTTTTGTGTGCATGTGTGTGAGTTTTTTTTTTAGCTCAGCTGACTTGTTTGTCAGCTGAGCTCATGTGAGGGTCATCTGTCCATCATCTGTCATCCGTCCACAATTCACACTTTCAACTTCTCAAAAACCATCACCTAGATTCACTTCAAAGTTGGTGTGGATGTGCCTTGGGTGGGTCTTTACCAAGTTTGTTCCAATGGTCACACTCCAGTGAATTTGGATTTTTTTGTGAATTTTTTGTTAGTTGGGGGGGGGGGGGGCAAATCTTAGAAAAAAATTTCTCTGAAACTGCTCCCTGATTGCTTTGCTATAGGAACTCTCCTAGGGAGTTGTAGTTCTTAATTTGTTCACCAGGTGGCACTGCATTTTTTTCTAATTTTTTTATGATCTGTTGTGTTTTTTGCTATTTTTTACTTCTCCAGATCCATCACTCAGATTAAGCTGAAATGTGATGGATATGTTCCTTGTAAAAGGATCAAACAAATTTGTTCGCTAGGTGGCACTGCTGTGGATTCCTGATTTTTAACATTTTTTTTCAATTTTGGTACTTATGGGTTAATGCGCCTTTTGTATTGATTACTATGCAAGTCAATGGGCATTCTAATGCTAATTTACATTTTTGACTTTTCCTCTAAAACTATGATCCAGATTGACTTCAAACTTGGTGGCACTGTACCTTAAGTGGGTTTCTACCAAGTTTGTTCAAATGGTCACGCTCCAGCAATTTTTGAATTTTTAATCTTTATTTTTTATTTTTTATTTTTTTTTTTTGACAAATCTTAAAAATCTTCTCTAAAATGGCTCATTCAATTGCTTTGATATAACACAGGAACACTGCTGGGGACTCCTAGTTCTGAATTTGTTCACCAGGTGGTACTGCAATTTTTTTTTTTTTTTATCTGGGGCAAAGCCACAGATATTACAACCAGTTTTGGCGGCCATCTTTGTATATGTGTGGCTTGGCAATGCCAAAAAAATTGGGGATATCCAAGTTTCTGAACGGGAATTTGAGGTTTAAGGCCCAATGGTTGAGGTTGCGGGTCTGAAGAGCTTGAAAAGAATCATTTGTAAGTCCTCAATTAATTCAATTTAGTTGAAAACTTGATGCGAAGTTGATATTTGGGTCAAGGGCCGCTCTCAGAAGTCTGAAAATATCCACTTGTTGCTCATTAGGGGATCCTTGCACACGAAAAAACGCGCCTCTGTGTCATGAAAAAAATTTAGCTGCAGGTCGTTTGTTAATTTTTGGGGTACATCTTTTAATAAGAGGCTTTTTCTTATCTGTGTGTACACAAGTGTTCTAATATAAGTGCGTAATTATCCAACCTTGATGCCAGTACAACCCTGTCACCAGAGACAAAGGAACTTTCCCAGGGCCAAGACCAAGCGATCAGCCGTGGGCGTGGCGTATGCAGTCAGAATTACAGGCATGCGCACATCGCTCCACGTGTTGGTCGACGTTCTGCTGGTGTTTACATCGACCATAACGAAAGAAAGTGCTTAATAATATTGACTTTTGGTTAAATTTTTGGGTACATCTTTTTATGAGAGGCTATTTCGTATTTGTGTTTACACACGACTTCTAAGAGAAGTGCGTAATTGCCCAACCTAAGTGCGAGTACGACCGTGCCACTGGAGAGGAGGTAACTTTCCCCAAGACCAAGCGATCGTCTGTTGGCTGCTGCGTGTACAGTTCAGAGGTGTGCCACTTTGGGAAACAATCGCATTTTAGCATTACCGCAAGGCCTTTGTGTTCCAATATTTGCTGGTATACGAAAAAAAAAAAAAATCTTTGACTTTGCTTTTAGCCAAGTTTACAGTTTCAAGGCAGACTTTGTTCGAAAACTTTGGCACATGTTACCGCAATGCAGAACGGGAAGCGAGCTTGCGCTTCCCTGAAGGCTAATGAATTAACCCAAATTCTTGAGTTTACACATCCGGGTATACAAATGGAGATGTACGGTCATCTGTTTGCACGAGGACGAATCTGGTGATTGTTGTGTCGAACTCTTTGGATTGCATAGACAAGAAAAAAAAATCCAAAGTTTAATATAGAAGGCATATCAGAGCACTGTCCGCATAGAATGACAGAATCTGTTGCATTCTAGCAACGGATAGAGTGTTCAAACCATCGCAATTTCACCACAACCCAAATGAGGCCCCAGCATACAGATGCCAATATTTCTGCGTGCCATAGGGCTCCCTTTGGGATGTAGGATATTAAATCAATTTTATGGAATTGAAATGAAAAGTACATGTACATAAGAATACTTGAGCCCCCCCCCCCCCCCCCATGTTAAAAGCATGTTAAAAGATTGTGAAATTAACTGCTGAATTATAGCACTGCAGGCTTTAGATATTGTAATGAATTTGTAAAGAAAATTAATATATTTCTCCATTTACTACTTTGGCAGAATGCCATATCGACATGCACAACTTCCAACATGTATCATTTTTCATCTTTCACTGTCTTTTACCCACCACACGTCATCCAACGAGAAAAGGATGCCAGACAAAGATATAGGCCACAGACCACAGTTATAAATCCTTCTATTTTTCAGATTAGCATTTTTCAGTCTAAAAAATCAGCATTTTGGTATTTTAAAATTCCGTGAATGGCATTTAACAGATAAAAATGTCAGAAAAACATGGACGGATTTTTGTAATATAATTCCCAGCTCATTAATTTGTGATAATTGAAATACAAAACAACACCTGGATGTCAGCTTTATACACATGTATGAACTGTGCTCTTGCCTGGCTCACGTCATTGTCCTTCCCCACCATAAAGTTCCCACCTGGCCTGGAAGACAGTGCACCTATATGACCACCAATGAAGCAACTCTGCGATGCAGCAAACCTGACTTAGCTAACTTTATTTAAACAGAAGCTACAGCATGCTGAAAACACAGTATTTTCACAATTACGAACTATCTCCATTGGGATGCGCAACAAGCCAATCACAACTGTGGTCTGTAACCTATATTTGAAGCGATTCTGTAATATATTTGAAGTGTGAAAGTTTAGTTTTATTTAATTAAAATGCAAGGGAGGCCAACACTCGAACATATACTTTTTAATCAATCAACCAATACAATATACAAATTGCAATATATTCAGATAGATTGAAAGCTAATTGCCTCTGTGAAAATTTTGTTTGCATCATCAAAAAGTTGCAGCGCCAGTGTAATGCTTGTCAAGAATAATTTTTATTTATAATTTTCAAGAATTTGTTCAAAAAACATTAAATAATTTTTAGAATTCAATAGAGTGTTGATATCAGATAACTCAACTTAAGTACATCAAATGACATTGTGATTCAGAGATTCACAGTTTATAAAAATTTTAAAAAAGAATCCCTACCCACCTACCTACTCTACTTTTGTGCTTCGCTGCATAAGGAAGCGCGACATTTGTTTTAGGCCTCACCAACGCTATTTGCCTGTCCAGGACTCCGCAGAATAGAAGTGCTAATATCTTATAACATTCCAGTCTTGTATTGAAGTTCCTGAATAAAGTTACCACCTGTAACATGGCTTTTTGACTCACAGTCACTTTTTGGCTCAGCTGACCTACCAGTCAGGTTGAGATATTAGAAGACTCTATCATCCTTGGCTTCTCTCTGTCCATTCACAATTCACCTTTTTTTTACTTCTTCTCCAAAACAGTCAGCCAGATTCACTTCAAACTTGGTGGCAATGTACCTTGGGTGGGTCTTTACCTAGTTTGGTCAAATGGTCATGCTCCAGAGATTTTTAGCTCAGCTGACTTGTCAGTCAGTTGAGCTGATCTTATGGTCCTCTGTCCGTTGTCCCCTGTCCGTCAACAGTTCACATTTTTGACTTCTTCTCTGAAACCGAAAGATCCACTTCAAACTTGGGGAACTTGGGGGGTGGGGGGGGTTGCCTTGGGTGGGTGTTTACCAAGTTTGTTCAAATGGTCACGGTCCAGTGATTTGGGGATTTTTTTTATGATTTTTTTGGTTCTTTTTTTTGGGGGGGGGGGCAAATCTTTAAAAATCTTATTTTCCAAAATCACTCACCCAATTGCTTTGATATCAAACAGGAACACTCCCTGGGACTCCATATTCTTAATTTGTTCACCAGGTGGTGCTGCAATTTTTTTCTATTTTTTATAAATTTTTGTATTATAGCTATTTTCGACTTCTTCTCTAGAACCGTCACTCAAATTAAGCTGAAACATGGTGGATATTTTCTTTGTAGAAGGGTCAAACAAAGTTGTTCACTATGTGAGACTGCTGCGGATTCCTGATGTTAAACAATTTTTTCAATTCGGCTCTTTTTCGGTAAATGCACCTTTCCTATTGATTTACTATGTAAGTCAATGGGCATTGTAATGCCAATTTACATTTTCACCTTCTCCCCCAAAACTGTCATCCAGATTTTGCTTCAAACTTGGTGGGGATGTACCTTGGTCGGGTGTCTACCAGGTTTGTTCCAATGGTCATGTTCCAATGATTTTTCAATTTTTTTATGATTTTTTTTTTTCAAAAATTTTTACAAAAGTTTTAATAGGAAAGTTTAACGTGGGAATTTCTTGTAATGGCTATAACTTAAATAATTTTGGCCAGATTTACTTCAAACTTGGTGGGAATATGCCTTGGGTGGATCTCTACCAAGTTTTTTTCAAATGGTCACATTCCATTGATTTTTGGATTTTTTATGAATTTTTTTGTTCTTTTTTTGGGACAAACCTTAAAAGCTCTTCTCCTCTGAAACCGCTCACCCAATTGCTTTGATATCTTACATAGACACTCCCAGGGACACTTAGTTCCCAATTTGTTCACCAGGTGGTGCTGCAATTTTTGTATGGTTTTGCAATTTTTCACTTGTTCTCAGAACCGTCACTCAGATTAAGCTGAAATATGATGGATATGTTCTTGTGGAAAGGTCAAACAAAGTTGTTTACTAGGTGGCACTTCTTTTGATTCCTGATTTTTAAGGATTTTTTTTCAGTCACGGTACTTACCAGTCAATGCAGCTTTCCTATTGATTACTATGTAGGTCAATGGGCATTCTAATACTAATTCGCAGGGCAACTGACACGAAATTTATTGTTTACTTGACAACTTGAGATCTGTTTTGAGTAAGTGCGGTGATGCAGCATATGCTAATGTTTCTGTATGAAGGTCATGCTTAGACAGTACATGAATGACCTTGACCTCGTTTCTGGGGTCACTGTGCAACATACATGAATTTTCCTCTTCATTATAACTTGAGAACTGCTTGAACCTTGATGTTGCACATGGTAGTGTTCTTCTATAAAGATCAGACTTACTCAGAACATGGGTGACCTTGATCCTTTCCCAAGTTCACAGAGCTGCAAGTGTGATGAATATCTAGGTCAGCTGAGCATGGGCTGTTCACACAGCCCGCTTATTTGGATTTTTTGTTTGTTTTTTTTTGGGGGGGAGGGGGGTAAATCTGAAAAAAATCTTCTCCAAATCCGCTCATCCAGTTGTTTTGATATCATACAGGAACCCTCCTAGGGACTCATACCTTTTAATTGTTCACCAGGTGGTGCTGCATTTTTTTCTTTATTTTTTTTAATGATTTTTTTTTTTATTGTTTTCACTATTTTCGACTTCTCCAGAACCATCACTCAGATTAAACTGAAACTTTGTGGGTAGGTTCCATGTGAAATTGTGAAACAAAGTTGTTCACTAGGTGGCATTGCTATGGATTCCTGATTTTGAACGATGTTTTCAATTCGGGTACGTATTGGTAAAAGCAAATTTCCTATTGTGAGATTACTATGCAAGTCGCTGGGTATTCTAGTGCTTTTTCATGTTTTGTACTTCTCTGAAGAAACTGTGTCAGATTCACCTCAAACTTGGTGGCAGTGTATCTGGGTCGTCACGCTCCTGTGAATTTTTTATGATATTTAGCTGAGCTGACCTGCTACTCATCTGTCGGCAGGACATTAGGCCCATGGGCCTGTCTGTTAAGAAAAATATCTTGATATGTTGGTCCTAAAAAGTGATCTCAATTTGGTCTGGTATCTCAAGCCAGCTGTCACTGTATTCCCTTCTTTGGCAACAAATTATGAAAGGTACAACACCAAAAACTTTAGAAAATGGAGAATATTCTGGAAGCACATCATATGCACAAACAATTATGTGTCTACCAAAAATACCAATCGACCAACTGGCCAGTTTGCCGCCACAGATTACATTTTAGGCCCATGGCCTTGTTTGTATTTTTTATGATTTTTGTGTATTATTGCTATTTTCAACTTCTTCTCCAGAACTGTCACTCAGATTAAGCTGAAACTTTGTGAACATGTTTCTTATGAAAAGGTCAAACAAAGTTGATCACCAGGTGGCACTGCTGTGGATTCCTGATTTTTAACATTTTTGTTCAATTTGGGTGCTTACCGGTAAATGGACCTTTCCATTTGATTACTATGTAAGTCATTGGGCATTCTAATGCTGATTCACATTTCGGACTTCTCTGAAGAAACTGTCCATCAGATTGA